>JBBGZY010002775.1:0-30000 GCA_037952925.1 Lithobates clamitans | reverse complement strand
AATGCGGCCAAGTACAGGGATATCCTGGATGAAAACCTTCTCCAGAGTGCTCAGGACCTCAGACTGGGCCGAAGGTTTACCTTCCAACAAGACAATGACCCCAAGCACACAGCTAAAATAACAAAGGAGTGGATTCACAACAACTCCGTGACTGTTCTTGAATGGCCCAGCCAGAGCCCTGACTTAAACCCAATTGAGCATCTCTGGAGAGACCTAAAAATGGCCGTCCACCAACGTTTACCATCCAACCTGACAGAACTGGAGAAGATCTGCAAGGAGGAATGGCAGAGGATCCCCAAATCCAGGTGTGAAAAACTTGTTGCATCTTTCCCAAAAAGACTCATCAAAAAGGGGCTTCTGTCAATATGGGGTGCTGTGTATACAATATGGGGCGCTGTGTGTACATTAATGAGGAAAAAAATGAACTTAAATGATTTTAGCAAATGGCTGCAATATAACAGAGTGAAAAATTTAAGGGGGTCTGAATACTGTGTGTGTGTGTGTATATATATATACATACATACATACATACATACATATATATATATATATATATATATATATATATACACACACACACACACACATTACAGATTTTTGCGTTTTCTGTCTTGTGATGACATAAGGAAAAGGTTTGATGTATTTTGCTTGATGAATATTATTATTAACAATGGTAATAGAAGTAATAATAGTAATAATAATCCCGCACACACAGATATTGGAGTTATTTAAATTTTATTAGAAAAACCCTCCATTATTTTGGCATAAAATTTCCCTGAATATAAACGGACGCTCCCAGAACCCGGCGCCCATCACAACAGTATTTTCAGGATCCCTCAGACACAGCGATGTCTCCTTGGTCGGTAAAATCCGGCGGCGCTCTGGACAACACAGAGGGGACGATATGACTCGGGGTGATCGGGGGGTCCCTCTGCTGGCACAGTGTGGGACAACTTTAAAAAAAAAAAAAAAAAGTCCAATTTGTAGGTTCACCACCAATGATAGGACCGATTGCCGTCACCTGACTGAGCGCCGTTCACCACCAATGATCCTCATAGAAGAGGCGCGATCCAAATTACCGGTGTACAGAGCCGTCTTACCATTCCCCAAAAAAGAATAGATGACCCGGCTGGATGTTTCCGGAGGGGGCGGTCCGGGATGAGAACGATTTAGTATTGTGGTGACAACGGTTGGTAGAAGAGTCCCGGTGGTCGGAGTCTCAGTTCTTCTTGGGTTTGGGGGTGTCGTACTTTCTCTTGCTGGAGAACCAGAGGAGGAGGGGGATCCCGATGGAGGGCAGAGTCATGACCCCAAAAGCTGCCCAGTCCAGCTAAGTAATGATAAAAGAGAAGTCAGAATATAAAAGGGTGACCCCGAGGATTTCTTTGCCCCAATGCGATTGGCTGGGCAACCCATGTCCCCGCCCTAAGCCATAAAGGCCAACTACAGCTTATAGAATCAGGCTTGCTGTGTAATAATTGAAACCATGTATTTTTTTTATAATGTATAAGTTATGTAATATCTGCTGCCTGCCATCAATTAAAGTGGTAATGTGTGCATAGAATACCTTCCCTTGTCTCCACCAATGAACATGCAATTAAAATTCCTCAATTAATTTGGGTTTCAATACATCTTCTGAGACCCAGCGACATCATTACGCGGTCTTTCGTTTGTAAAGATCACAGCACCCATCCCAGATATTCCTCTAGACTTACATGACTGCTGCGGACTGTAGCTGTGCAATCTGCAGCCAGCAGGCAAGTCTAAAGGGATGTTGTTAGGGATATACTCTTTGAAATAACACTCAGGACTTCACAGCTAAGTCTGCAGCACCTAGTGACCAGCAGGGAGTAGCATGCATGTCTAATGGGATGCCGTGGATGTGTTCTTTTATATAACACTCAAAATTGCATTGCTAAGTCTGCAGCACCCAGGGGCTAGCAGGGAGGTGCATGTACATCTAAAAAGGGATGCCGAGAGTGTGTTCTTTCATATAAACACTTGAGATTGCACAGCCAAGTCTACTGGCCAGCAGGGAGGAGCATGTTTGCCTAAAGGGATGCAGAGGATGTCTCATCCTCCCTCCTCTAGACTCCTTATGCCTTTCCCCAAGTTGCCCCCTCTACACTTCTTGCACCCCCTCCCTGAGTTGCCTCCTCTACACTGCTAGTTCCCTTCCCCAAGTTGCCTCCTCTATACTCCTTGTGCCTGCCCCCCCTAAGTTTTCTCCTCTACACCCCTTGTGCCCCCCCCCTCCGAGTTGCCTCCTCTACACTCCTTGTGCGCACCCCCCGAGTTGCCTCCTTTACACTCCTTGTGCCCCCCCCCCCTGAGTTGCCTCCTCTACACTCCTTGTGCCCCCCCCAAGTTGCCTCCTCTACACTCCTTGTGCTCCCCCCCCCCCCCCGGAATTGCCTCCTATACACTGCTTGTGCACTCCCTCAAGTTGCCTTCTCTACACTCCTTGTGCCGCCCAACCGCCCCCCGAGTTGCCTCCTCTACACTCCTTGTGCGCACCCCCCCCGAGTTGCCTTCTCTACACTCCTTGTGCTCCCCCCCCCCCCGGAATTGCCTCCTATACACTGCTTGTGCACTCCCTCAAGTTGCCTTCTCTACACTCCTTGTGCCACCCAACCGCCCCCCGAGTTGCCTCCTCTACACTCCTTGTGACACCCCCCCCTCCCCCGAGTTGCCTCCTCTACACTCCTTGTGCCCTCCTGAGTTGCCTCCTCTACACCGCTTGTGCCCTCCCCCATGTTACTTTCTCTATACCGCTTGTGCCCTCCCCCAAGTTGCCTTCTCTACACTGCTTGTGCCCTCCCCTAAGTTGCCTCATCTATACACACTGCCTCCCCCCCCATTGCTTCAACGACACTTCCTGCACCCATCCCCGTGTTACCTCAACACCACTTGTTGCACCCTCTATTGAGTTGCCTCAATCACACTCCCCTTGCCCTCCCCCGAGTTACATGAAGGGTAAAAGACCAAAACCACTTACAAAGTGGGGGGAGAATCGGCGGTCAAATTCGCGCTGAGCCAGAATTCCTCCTTGTCCCGGAGCACTGGTGTATCCAACCTGTCAGAGAGAAACCTCCATTGAGAAACAAAAACCAGCAACGTGTGTAAAATAAATGTAGGAGCCCCAGCTGGATGACACAGTTCACTCTCTAAACCGCAAACCAAACAACTACCTTTTTTTTTTTAGATCAAAATCCTTGTTTGCCTTCTTTGTTCCATTTCAGTGCTGCTGATCTTCTGCTGCCACTTCCTGTCTATGTGCACTCAAGCAATGGCTGCACGGCATATCTCAGGTAGGTTCTTGATGGTGACAACAGTGGAGCGTGTCTGTGTAATGGGGGTCAAACCAGCCACTTGTAGTCTCCATCAGCAGCCCAATTGAGAGATAGGGATGGAGTATTTTCTAGCCAAGTGCTTCCTAAGTCTAACTGAAGTCCAACCTTCCCCCTCCCCCTGCAGCCAGTGAGACAACAGCTAGGAAGGAGACGGATCCATCATAACATCAGCTCATCCCACCTCAAAGCAAAGCATTCTTCTCAAGACAAGAAGAAAGCAGAGAGACAGGATGACCCCGCCCCCAGCTTGCACTCCTCTTGTCTGGAGAAACTGCTCGAGACTCATTACTAATATGATGGGTCCAACTCCTTCCTAGCTGTTGTCGGCTAATTGTTTCCTCACTAAACTGGCCCCAGCATAATAAAAAAAAAAAAAAAATAAATTAATATAATACACACACAGTACACTCTATGTATCCATGTACAGTATATCTATCTATGAGGGTTCTTCCTCAGTTTCCGCATTTTTTTTTTAACAAAAAAAAAAAATACAAAAACGTGCAGAAACTTTTTTGAAGACCCTTCGTCTGCTGACTTGCTGCAGCTTCTAATGCACATTATGAGAAGTTCACAGCATGGGGTGAAATCCTGGAGGCACAGACACACATATGGGGGAGGAGCCGGTACACCCGGTAGATGGGGGTCAGGTTTTACAGACACACATATGGGGGAGGAGCCGGTACACCCGGTAGATGGGGGTCAGATTTTACAGACACACCGATGGGGGAGGAGCTGGTACACCCGGAGGATGGGGGTCAGATTTTACAGACACACATATGGGAGAGGAGCCGGTACACCCGGAGGATGGGGGTCAGATTTTACAGACACACATATGGGGGAGGAGCCCCTACACTCAGAGGATGGGGGTCAGATTTTATAGACACACACACACATACATATGGGAGTACTCACCACAACCTGAGCCCCCTCCTGGGCCAGGTAGGTCATGGTGGCGGAAGTGAAATTAAAGTAGCCGGCTTTCAGAGGACGCAGGACCACGGTGTGGGAGACGTTGCTGGCGCTGCACATGGGGAATTAAGGAAACAAATGAGGCTGAAGGAGGACCTGCAGTGTGGGAAGGGAGAGAAGGGAGGAAGTGAAAAGTGTACAGGAGGGGGAAACATTCATGGAAGGATACGGGGCGATTCGGTCCCATTTCACGTTCAGCATACCGGCCACAATCCCAAAATCCTCCGGGGGGAAGGAATCGTCTGAGAGCTCCACATCCAGAGCCGCGCTGGAAGAGAAGAAGAAGAGAGTCACATCAATGGGAACCCTCCACACACAGGATAAGCTGGAGGCATCATGTAGATACCCAGAACTACAGAACACCTCCCCCTACGTCATGGAGAGTTGTTGTTGTAGTGACCAAACCCACCGGCCCAATGGATCCAATGTTGTCCTGTTACAATCTGCTGATCAAGTCCGGCAACCTTGGTCCGGTGCTGCCATCTTGGTCCTCCGCAGGCATCAGAAGCCAACTGCCTCTTGCTGTCAATCCCTGGTGATCCTGCCAGTACATTCTGCTGCCCATCACTTCCTTTACCTCTGTGACAACGCTTGCTCTCCCCCCCCACCCCCGGGAAACTATGACTGTGTTGCCCCCTCTTCTATCAGAAAGACGCTACCCATCAGAATATGCAACCGAAGTGACATATCCGTCCCGGCCATCTTGGTACACCCCGCACCAAGCCTACAGTCTGAAGTCGTGAAGCGGACATCTTTTTACACCCACCGAAGTCTTGCATTTCACACTTAAGTTTTACCAGTAAGCCGAGCTTATAATCGTGTAATGCAGGAAATCCGTCTGACCGTTTTGATGCTGAATCTTAAAAAGCAGGAGGCGTGTCTTGTCAGATTAGCAAACCTGCCGCTGCTTTTAAAAAAATACAACATCAAAACAGCGCCACGGATTTAAAAAATACCGTATTTCAGTATATAAGCTCAGTTTACTGGTAAAAAATAAGCGTGAAATGCAAGGCTCCGGTGGGTGTAAAAAGATGTCCGCTTGCCGCCTTCTGACTGTAAGCTTAGTGCGGGGTGTACCAAGATGGCCGCGATGGAACATCACTTCAGTTGCATATTGTGATTGGAAGCGGCTTTCTGATACAACAGGGGCAACACACTCAGTTTCCCGGGGGTGTTTTGTCAGATTTGGCGACCCGTCAGAAAGTGTAACAGAAGTGACGTTGTGACATAGTAAGGATACACTGAGAAGGAGAAAGCGGACATCTTGCTACACCTCGCACGCCTCCATAGTAAGGATACACTGAGAAGGAGAAAGCGGACATCTTGCTACACCCCGCACTCCTCCATAGTAAGGATACACTGAGAAGGGGGAAAGCGGACATCTTGTTACACCCACCGGGGTTTTGCATTTTACACGCATGTTTAACAATAAAGTGAGTTTATATACTGAAATATAGTACTTAGAACTCCGTGTGAACGTTTAGATGTTGAATTTTTAAAAGCAGCAAACTTCTGTTAGATTCGCAAACCTGTGAGATCTGCGCGCTCGCCGCTTTTAAAATTCAACATCCTACCAGTCAGACGGAGTTCTAAGTCCTGTATTTCACTATATAAACTCACTTTACTGTTAAAAAAAAAAAAAGTGTAAAATGCAAAACTCCAGGGGGTGTAACAAGATGTCCGCTTTCCCCCTTCTCAGTGTATCCTTACTATGGAGGAGTGCGGGGTGTAGCAAGATGTCCGCTTTCCCCCTTCTCAGTGTATCCTTACTATGGAGGAGTGCGGGGTGTAGCAAGATGTCTGCTTTCTCCTTCTCAGTGTATCCTTATTATGGAGGAGTGCGGGGTGTAGCAAGATGTCCGCTTTCTCCTTCTCAGTGTATCCTTACTATGGAGGAATGCGGGGTGTAGCAAGATGTCTGCTTTCCCCCTTCTCAGTGTATCCTTACTATGGAGGAGTGCGGGGTGTAGCAAGATGTCCGCTTTCCCCCTTCTCAGTGTATCCTTACTATGGAGGAGTGCGGGGTGTAGCAAGATGTCCGCTTTCTCCTTCTCAGTGTATCCTTATTATGGAGGAGTGCGGGGTGTAGCAAGATGTCCGCTTTCTCCTTCTCAGTGTATCCTTACTATGGAGGAGTGCGGGGTGTAGCAAGATGTCCGCTTTCTCCTTCTCAGTGTATCCTTACTATGGAGGAGTGCGGGGTGTAGCAAGATGTCCGCTTTCCCCCTTCTCAGTGTATCCTTACTATGGAGGAGTGCGGGGTGTAGCAAGATGTCTGCTTTCCCCCTTCTCAGTGTATCCTTACTATGGAGGAGTGCGGGGTGTAGCAAGATGTCCGCTTTCTCCTTCTCAGCATATCCTTACTATGGAGGAGTGCGGGGTGTAGCAAGATGTCTGTTTTCCCCCTTCTCAGTGTATCCTTACTATGGAGGAGTGCGGGGTGTAGCAAGATGTCCGCTTTCTCCTTCTCAGTGTATCCTTACTATGGAGGAGTGCGGGGTGTAGCAAGATGTCCGCTTTGCCCCTGCTCAGTGTATCCTTACTATGGAGGAGTGCGGGGTGTAGCAAGATGTCCGCTTTCCCCCTGCTCAGTGTATCCTTACTATGGAGGAGGAGTGCTGGGTGTAGCAAGATGGCGGTGACGGAAAGTCACTTCCATTACACATTCTGACGGGTCGCCAAATCTGACGAAACAGGGCAAGCAAGCATTGTCATAGAGGTGTAAAAAAAACAAAAAAAACAAAAAAAACTCTTTCCCAAAAATGCACCACATGCATGGTGCATGAAAACACAAGTGTTTGATGCGTGGGGGGGGGTGTGCAGTTAATAATGGCCCCACCACGCACCTGCTAAATGGTGGTGCGTGTAGGAAGAGTGCGCAATTTTGCACTTGTTCCCGACATGCGTAAATGTGAACCCGATATCCCCCGACGCTCCTGGCGCCCGAGGCGATATGAACGCCCAGATACCCACCTGGAGCCAACGTTGTAGATGTTGTATTGCAGGGTGAGGTCTTTCCCCTCCACCGCATATCGGTTCAACAGAGACTTGGAGCCCAGGAGCCGCGCACCTTCCTCACACTGCCCGAGGGCCAGCAGGACCGCAAACGCCACCAGTAAAGTCTTCATCTATGGAGGAACGAAAAAATAATAAAATGACAGGACAGCCAACCAATGACAGGACACCGTTACTACATACAGGATACAAATAGGACTTCCAGACGGGACAGGAAATGCATTTTTACTGTTTTATTGTACTCTCTCTATTTTTACTTTTTTTTTTACTCTCTATTTTTAGTTTTTTTTTTTTTTTGCTCTATTTTTACTCTCCCTATTTTTACACTGTATTTTTACAGTTTTTTGTACTCTCTGTATTTTTTCCTCTCTTTAGTTTTTTTTCCTCTATTTTTACAGTTTTTACTCTCTATTTTTAGTTTGTTTTTTATTGCTCTTTCTATCTTTATTCCTTATTTTTTTTTTCTTTTCTCTCTCTGTTTTTACAGGTTTTTTTTACTCTATTTTTACCCTCTCTCTATTTTTACACTCCGTATTTTTACAGTTTTTTTGTACTCTGTCTATTTTTTCTCTCTCTCCATCTTAAGTTTTTTTGTGCTCTCTTTTTACAGTTTTTTACTCTCTATTTTTACAGTTTTTTTTTTTTGGTCTATTTTTACTCTCCCTATTTTTACACTGTATTTTTACAGTTTTTTGTACGCTCTCTGTATTTTTTCCTCTCTTTAGTTTTTTTTCGCTCTCTATTTTTACAGTTTTTCCTCTCTATTTTTAGTTTGTTTCTTATTGCTCTATCTTTACTCCTTATGTTTTAGTTTCTTTTCTCTCTCTGTTTTTACAGGTTTTTTTTTACTCTATTTTTACCCTCTCTCTATTTTTACACTCCGTATTTTTACAGTTTTTTTGTACTCTGTCTCTATTTTTTCTCTCTCTCTCTCTCTCTCTCTATCTTAATTTTTCTTGTGCTCTCTTTTTACAGTTTTTTACTCTCTATTTTTAGTGGGTTTTTTTTTTGCTCTCTCCATTTTTAAGTTTTTTTTTTTTTTTTACTCTGCATTTTTACGCTCTCTGTATATTTTTTCTCTCTCTCTCTTTCCGTTAACATTTTTTTTTTACTCTATTTTTAGAGGGCGTGCTTAGCTGGGAATGCCCCTCCTCCCATGAAGACTCCTGGGATGTATGACATAAATTTTGGCCTAGGCCAGAAACCCGGAAGTAACTGAAGAATTGTAAAAAAATGAAAAGTATAAAACAAGTAAATCTAAATTTCCCTTCCTAATTAAAATGATTCTGACAGCACGAGGATTACAAACAGCCAGGTGACTGAGGGGGGGGGGGTTAAAATTCTACTTTAAGCTCCGCCCCCAGGATCTGGATTCTGTCCGTAAATAAAAAAAAGTTACAAAATGTAACAAATCACATGGAGGAGTCGCTCTGCAAACTACAAAATTCCCCCCCAAATTATTTCTTCATTTAGGGGAAAAAATAAATAAAACAAATAACCTTCCAGGACACCCATCTGGTACGATTGATATTAGAGAGTCCCCCCCCCCTCCCCCCACCAAGGTTAGGCTGATGTGTCATTCCAGGGTATGCTACTGACTGATGCGCCCCCCCCCCCCCCCCGGGGGGTTCAGCTCAGGGCAAGACGCTGTATAGATTACAGAATTGCCCCCCAGCTGCTCAAAGCTCCCAATACTGAGCACTGGGGGCCCCTGATAACCGGAGGAGGAGGGGGGATCACACAAACAGAGGGGTCCCTGAGAACACCGGTAGGTACAAGCGAGGGCTCCCCCCCCCCCCCCCGACTACCTACAACAAATGGGGCCCCCGGGCCGGCCTCCACACACAAGAGGCTCCGAGGGGCCCCATCACTGGTAATGACCGGGGAAGGGGGGGTGGAAAACTACGGGGCCCCTGGAAATAATGGGCAGAAATTACACACTGTATCTAATAAATGGGGGTCACCGTACACAGGGGCCCCGGGATATGATGAGGGGGCCCCAATCACCAATCATGTACACTGAGCTCATGTAAGAGGGGCCCCAGAATGGACTGTGGGGCCCTCTCAGTGTACCCTGAATATGAAGGCTGGCAACAGGAGCCAGATAATTATATATGAGGGGCCCCTGAATATGAATGGTCAGTCAGCTAACATACACAGGGGCCCCTAAAATACCCAACCCGACAACCCAACCCAACCCAACACCTCCTCACCTCTCTCCTCTCCTGACTCCGAGTGACTCCAATCTAAGGATCACCGAACTGAGAGACACGTCACCCCTCCTCCGCACCGGATATCCGGCCTCACCGCCGCCAGGAATCATGGGAAGTGTAGTCCCCGCCCGCTCTACAGAGTGAGTCAGATGATCCGCCTCTCTGCTGCCACCTGCTGGATCCCCAATATGATTGCTATTATTATTATTATTATATTATTATTATTATTATTATTATTATTATTATTATTATTATTATTATTATTACTATTATTATGATTAATACATCATTCATCATCGTCACTGTCATATTGTTATTATCACCATCACATTCATAGGCATCATTATTGTTATCATTACAATTGTTGTATTTATTTCCTTCTATTTAATTCTATTTTTTAATTTCAATTATTTTTTTATTTTTTTTAGCACTGCCACTTTTATATTAACCCCTTGTTTTTCATAAATATATCTTGCTATGCAGCCTATGATTTCCTAATTTTTATTTATTATTTTTTATTTTTTTTTACCATTTTTAACATATTACTAATTTCTTACCATCCTTTATTTACCACCTGCTGCATCCCAAATGTGATTGTTAATATTATTTTGAATATTAATATTACTTTTAATATTATTTTTAATTATTATTGTTATTATTTATATTATTATTATTTTATATTTTTATTATTATTATTTAATATTTTAATTATTACTAATATTATTATTAATACATCATTCATCATCATCACTGTTATTATATTGTTGTGTCATTATCACCATTAAATTCATAGGCATTATTATTGTTATTATTACTATTGTTGTATTTATTTCCTTTTATTTAATTCTATTTTTTAATTTCAATTTTTTTTTTTTTTTTAGCACT
Organism: Lithobates clamitans; assembly: GCA_037952925.1. Taxonomy (NCBI): domain Eukaryota; kingdom Metazoa; phylum Chordata; class Amphibia; order Anura; family Ranidae; genus Lithobates; species Lithobates clamitans. The sequence continues at coordinate 19,565 of JBBGZY010002775.1, read as the reverse complement.
GCCACTTTCATATTAACCCCTTGTTTTTTCATAAATATATCTTTCTATGCAGCCTTTGATTTACATTTTTTTTTTAGCATTTTAACATATTACTAATTTCTTACCATCCTTTACTTACCACCTGCTGCATCCCAAATGTGATTGCTATTATTATTTTTAATATTAATATTATTATGAATGATAATAATAATAATAATAATAATAATAATAATAATAATAATAATAATAATAATAATAATAATTGTATTATTATTATTATTATTATTATTATTATTATTATTATTATTATTATTTATATTTTATTATTATTTGTATTATTATTATTATTAATACATCATTCATCATCATCACTGTTATTGTTATTACCACCATTATATTCATAGTCATCATTATTGTTGTCATTATTACTATTCTTGTATTTATTTCCTTCTATTTAATTCAATTTTTCAATATCAATTTATATATATATATATATATATATATATATATATATATATATATATATATATATATATATATTTTTTTTTTTTTTTTTTTTTAGCATATTAACCCCTTGTTTTTTTTATAAATATATCTTTCTATGCAGTCTACTATTTCCATTTTTGTTTATTCATTTATTTATTTTCCCCATTTTTAACATATTGCTAATTTCTTACCATTCTTTACCTACCACCTGCTGGATGCCAAATGTGATTGCTATTAATATTTTGAATAGTAATATTATTTTTAATATTATTATTACTATTATTTTTATTGTTATTATTTGTATTATTATTATTATTTTATATTTTTATTATTATTATTATTATTATTTATATTTGTATTGCTATTTTTATTATTATTAATATTATTATTAATACATCATTCATAATCACCACTGTTATTATATTGTTGTTATTATCACCATTATATTCATAGGCATCATTATTGTTGTTATTATTACTATTGTTGAATTTATTTATTTCTATATTTTTAATTTAATTTTTTTTTTTTTTAGCACTGCCACTTTCATATTAACCCCTTGTTTTTGATCAATATATGTTTCTATGCAGCCTATTATTTCCTCTTTTTTTTTCTTTTCACCATTTTACCGTATCACTAATTTCTTACCATCTGCTGGATCCCAAATGTGATTGCTTTAATTATTTTTTAATTTTAATATTATTTTTATTATTATTATTATTTGTATTAATATTATTATTATTATTTTATATTTTTATTATTTTTTTTTTATTATTAATAGATCATTCATCATCATCACTGTTATTATATTGTTGTTATTATCACCATTATATTCATAGGCATCATTGTTGATGTTATTATTACTATTGTTCTATTTATTTCCTTCTATTTAATTCTATTTTTTTAATTTCAAACTATTTTTTTTTTTTTTTTTTTAGCACTGTCACTTTCATATTAACCCCTTGTTTTTTAACAATATATCTTTCTATGCAGCCTATTATTTCCTCTTTTTTTTTTTTTTTCTTTTTACCATTTTACCGTATTACTAATTTCTTACCATCCTTTACTTACTACCTGCTGCATCCCAAATGTGATTGCTTTTATTATTTTTAATATTAATATTATTTTTAAAATTATTAATAATATTATTATTTGTATTTATATTATTTGTTATATTTTATTATTATTATTTATATTTTTATTATTATTAATAGATCATTCATCATCATCATCACGGTTATTATATTGTTGTTATTATCACCACTATATTCATAGACATCATTGTTGTTGTTATTAGTACTATTGTTCTATTTATTTCCTTCTATTTTTTAGCACTGCCACTTTCATATTAACCCCTTGTTTTTCATCACTATCATTTCTTTTTTTTTTCTTTTTACCATTTTAACATATTACTAATTTCTTACCATCCTTTACTAACAAATCCCACAGTCCTGTTCTTATGTTACCACTTCCCATCTCTGGAAGATTTACCCCCCTTAATGACCTGAAGTGGTTAATAAGGTGTATATATACTGTATAGTTATATAGTTAGTTTTTTGTTGTGTGTCCCCACTGGGAAAATTTCTCTTCATTTTCAGGAAGTGAGAAGAAATCTCTCTAAAGTAAAGGAACTCCCCTGTTAGTTGTCACTGATGTCCCCAATGGAGGAATCCCTATTTATTCTTGTTCTGGTGACAACTGCAACACTTTGATTCCCAAACAGTTTTTGGGGTTTTAGGGTGATAAACTACAATTGCCCACGTTAAAGGTATACCAATCTATTACCCTTCTATGAAGAGGTGAGTTGCCATCTAGATAAAGGAAGGCCCGTAGACGTGGTGTATCTGGATTTTGCAAAAGCATTTGACACAGTTCCCCATAAACGTTTACTGTACAAAATAAGGTCCGTTGGCAGGGACCATAGGGTAAGTACACATGGACCATAGGGTGAGTAAATGGATTGAAAACTGGCTACAAGGGCGAGTTCAGAGGGTGGTGATAAATGGGGAGTACTCAGAATGGTCAGGGGTGGGTAGTGGGGTTCCCCAGGGTTCTGTGCTGGGACCAATCCTATTTAATTTGTTCATAAACGACCTGGAGGATGGGATAAACAGTTCCATCTCTGTATTTGCAGACGATACTAAGCTAAGCAGGGCAATAACTTCTCCGCAGGATGTGGAAACCTTGCAAAAAGACCTGAACAAATTAATGGGGGAGGGGCGACTACATGGCAAATGAGGTTCAATGTAGAAAAATGTAAAATAATGCATTTGGGTGGCAAAAATATGAATGCAATCTATACACTGGGGGGAGAACCTCTGGGGGAATCTAGGATGGAAAAGGACCTGGGGGTCCTAGTAGATGATAGGCTCAGCAATGGCATGCAATGCCAAGCTGCTGCTAATACAGAATATTGGCATTAAAGGGGGATCAACTGCAGAGATAAAACGATAATTCTCCCGCTCTACAAGACTCTGGTCCGCCCGCACCTGGAGTGTGCTGTCCAGTTCTGGGCACCAGTCCTCAGGAGGGACGTACTGGAAATGGAGCGAGTACAAAGAAGGGCAACAAAGCTAATAAAGGGTCTGGAGGATCTTAGTTATGAGGAAAGGTTGTGAGCTCTGAACTTATTCTCTCTGGAGAAGAGACGCTTGAGAGGGGATATGATTTCAATTTACAAATACTGTACTGGTGACCCCACAATAGGGATAAAACTTTTTCGCAGAAGAGAGTTTAATAAGACTCGTGGCCACTCATTAAAATTAGAAGAAAAGAGGTTTAACCTTAAACTACATAGAGGGTTCTTTACTGTAAGAACGGCAAGGATGTGGAATTCCCTTCCACAGGCGGTGGTCTCAGCGGGGAGCATTGTTAGCTTCAAGAAACTATTAGATAATCACCTGAATGACCGCAATATACAGGGATATATAATGTAATACTGACACATAATCACACACATAGGTTGGACTTGATGGACTTGTGTCTTTTTTCAACCTCACCTACTATGTAACTATGTAAGGACATCAACAAAAGAGGCGAAAAAGTTGACAACTCTAACACTTTGACTTTGGGATGTATGTAGAATCAGAGACTGCTAGGGTCCTCAGAGATTGCTAGGGTCATCAGAGATTGCTAGGGTCCTCAGAGATTGCTAGGGTCCTCAGAGATTGCTAGGGTCATCAGAGGCTGCTAGGGTCATCAAAGATTGCTAGGGTCATCAGAGATTGCTAGGGTCATCAAAGATTGCTAGGGTCATCAGAGATTGCTAGGGTCATCAGAGATTGCTAGGGTCATCAGAGATTGCTAGGGTCCTCAGAGATTGCTAGGGTCATCAAAGATTGCTAGGGTCATCAGAGATTGCTAGGGTCATCAGAGATTGCTAGGGTCATCAGAGATTGCTAGGGTCCTCAGAGATTGCTAGGGTCATCAGAGATTGCTAGGGTCCTCAGAGATTGCTAGGGTCATCAGAGATTGCTAGGGTCCTCAGAGATTGCTAGGGTCATCAAAGATTGCTAGGGTCATCAGAGATTGCTAGGGTCATCAGAGATTGCTAGGGTCACCAGAGATTGCTAGGGTCATCAGAGATTGCTAGAGTCATCAGAGACTGCTAGGGTCCTCAGACTGCTAGGGTCCTCAGAGACTGCTAGGGTCATCAGAGACTGCTAGGATCCTCAGAGACTGCTATGGTCCTCAGAGACTGCTAGAGTCCTCAGGGACTGCTAGGGTCCTCAGAGACTGCTAGGGTCCTCAGGGACTGCTAGGGTCCTCAGAGACTGCTAGGGTCCTCAGGGACTGCTAGGGTTCTCAGAGACTGCTAGGGTCCTCAGAGACTGCTAGGGTCCTCAGAGACTGCTAGGGTCATCAGAGATTGCTAGGGTCCTCAGACTGCTAGGGTCATCAGAGACTGCTAGGATCCTCAGAGACTGCTAGGGTCCTCAGGGACTGCTAGGGTTCTCAGAGACTGCTATGGTCCTCAGGGACTGCTAGGGTCCTCAGAGACTGCTAGGGTCCTCAGGGACTGCTAGGGTTCTCAGAGACTGCTAGGGTCCTCAGAGACTGCTAGGGTCCTCAGAGACTGCTAGGGTCATCAGAGATTGCTAGGGTCCTCAGACTGCTAGGGTCCTCAGAGACTGCTAGGATCCTCAGAGACTGCTAGGGTCCTCAGGGACTGCTAGGGTTCTCAGAGACTGCTATGGTCCTCAGAGACTGCTAGGGTCCTCAGAGACTGCTAGGGTCCTCAGGGACTGCTAGGGTTCTCAGAGACTGCTATGGTCCTCAGAGACTGCTAGGGTCCTCAGAGACTGCTAGGGTCATCAGAGATTGCTAGGGTCCTCAGACTGCTAGGGTCCTCAGAGACTGCTAGGGTCCTCAGAGCCTGCTAGGGTTCTCAGGGACTGCTAGGGTTCTCAGAGACTGCTATGGTCCTCAGGGACTGCTAGGGTCCTCAGAGACTGCTAGGGTCCTCAGAGACTCCTAGGGTCCTCTTTGATTCCCAAAGAGTTTATGGGATTTTAGGTTGATAAAGTACAATTGCCCAAGTTAAAGTATACAAGGACATTGACAAAAGAGGCGAAAAAGTTGACAACTCTAACACTTTGACTTTGGGATGTATGTAGAATCAGAGACTGCTAGGGTCCTCAGAGACTGCTAGGGTCCTCAGAGACTGCTAGGGTCATCAGAGATTGCTAGGGTCCTCAGAGACTGCTAGGATCCTCAGACTTCTAGGGTCCTCAGAGACTGCTAGGGTCATCTAACACTGCTAGTGTCCTCAGAGACTACTAGGGTCATCAGAGACTGCTAGGATCCTCAGAGACTGCTAGGGTTCTCAGAGACTGCTATGGTCCTCAGGGACTGCTAGGGTCCTCAGAGACTGCTAGGGTCCTCAGAGACTCCTAGGGTCCTCAGAGACTGCAATGGTCCCAAGCTAGAGACTGATACGGTCCTCACAGACTGCTATGGTCCCCAGCCAGAGACTGCTATGGTCCTCGGAGACTGCTAGGTTCCTCAGAGACTGTTAGGGTCATCAGAGACTGCTAGGGTCCTCAGAGACTGCTAGGGTCACCAAAGTCTGCTAGAGTCCTCAGAGACTGCTAGGGTCCTCAGAGACTGCAATGGTCCCCAGCTAGAGACTGATACGGTCCTCACAGACTGCTATGGTCTCCGGAGACTGCTATGGTCCCCAGCTAGAGACGGCGATGGTCCTCAGAGACTGTTATGGTCCTCAGCTAGAGACTGCTACGGTCCTAACACACTGCTATGGTTCTCAGAGACTGCTATGGTACCCACCTAGAGAGTGCTACAGTCCTCAGACTGCTGTGGTCCCCAGTTAGAGACTGCTAGGGTCCTCAGCTTGAGACTTCTATGGTCCATAGAGACGGCTATGGTACCCAGCTAGAGATTGCTACAGTCTTCACAGACTGCTATGGTCCCCAGCTAGAGATTGCTATTGTCCTCAGAGACTACTATGGTACCCACCTAGAGAGTGCTACAGTCCTCACAGAGTGCTATGGTCCCCAGCTAGAGACTGCTAGGGTCCTCAGCTAGAGAGTGCTATGAGCCTCAAGGACTGCTATGGTCCTCAGCTAGAGGCTGCTACGATCCCCAGCTAGAGACTGCTATGGACCTCAGAGACTGCTAGGGTCCTCAGTTAAAGACTACCATGGTCCTCAGAAATTCCTAGGGATCTCAGCTAGAAGCTGCTATGGTTATCAGTTAGAAGCTCCAAGGAAGCCAAGTTAGAGACTACAAAAGAATTCATACGCGCCTAGAGATCTCGATTAGAGACTGCTATGATCATCAGTTAGAGAATCCAAGGGTCCTCAGTTAGAAACTACAAGGGACCTCATAGACAGAGACTGCTATGGTTGTCTGATACTGGTAGGGTCATTAGTTAGAGACTCCAAGGGACCTTAGTTAGAGACTGCTATGGTACTCAGTTAGAGAGTGCTATGATCATCAGTCAGAGAGTCCAAGGCTCCTCAGAAAAAGGGACCTCAGTTAGAGACTGCTATGGTCCTTATTTAGAGACTCCGAGGGACCTTAGAAACCCTTAACGGTCCTCAGGTAAAGACTGCTATGGCCCTAAGGTAGAGACAATTAAGGACCTCAGCTAGAGACTGTTAGGGTTCTTAGAATCACCTAGGGACCTCAGTTAGAGACGGGTATTGTCGTCAGTTAGAGACTCCTAGGGACCTCAGCTAGGAGCTGCTATGTTTCTCAGAAACTCTAAGGGAACCAAGTTAGAGTCTGCTATGGTCCTCAGTTAATGACTACTATGGTCCTCATTTAAAGACTGCTATGATCATTAGAGACTCCAAGGGACATCAGTTAGAGACTACTATGGTCCTCATTTAAAGACTGCTATGATCATTAAAGACTCCAAGGGACATCAGTTAGAGACTACTATGGTCCTCATTTAAAGACTGTTATGATCATCAGTTGGAGACTCCAAGGGTCCTCAGTTAGAGACTGCTAGGGTCTTCAGCTAGAGTTTCCAGGGGACCTCAGTTAGAGACTGCTATGATCATCAGTTAGAGACTCCAAGGATTTTCAGTTAAAAACTTCAAGGGACCTCCGTTAGAGACTGCTATGGTGCTTATTTAGAGACTCCAAGGGACCTTAGACACTCTTAAGGTCCTCGGTTAGAGACTGCTAGGGTCTTCAGCTAGAGATTCCAGGAGACCTCAGTTAGAGACTGCTATGATCATCAGTTAGAGGCTGCTATGGTTCCAAGGTACAGACTCCTAGGGACCTCAGCTAGAGACTGGTAGGGTTCATAGAAACTCCTAGGGACTCCAGTTAGAGACTGCTTCTGTGGTCAGTTATAGACTGTCAGATACATCAGAGACTCCTAGGGACTTCAGCTAGAAGCTGCTATGGTTCTCAGTTAGAAACTCCAAGGGAACCAAGTTAGAGTCTGCTATGGTCCTTAGTTAATAACTGCTGTGGTCCTCATTTAGAGACAGCTATGATTATCAGTTGGAGACTCCAAGAGTCCTCAGTTAGAAACTACAAGGGTCCTCAGAGACTGGTAGAGTCCTCAGTTAGAGACTCCAAGGGACCTCAGTTAGAGACTGCTATGGTCCTTATTTAGAGACTCCAAGGGACCTTTGAAACTCCTAAGGTAAAGACCCCTATGGACCTCAGTTAGAGACTGCTAGGGTTCTAAGACACCCCTAGGGACTCCAGTTAGAGACTGCTATGGTCGTCAGTTAGAAACAGCTAGGGACCTCAGCTAGACGCTGCTATGGTCCTAAGTTAGAGACTGCTGTGGTCATCCTAGAGACTGCCAGGGACCTCAAGAACTCCTAGAGACCTCAACTAGAAGCTTCTATCGTTCTCAGTTAAAAACTCCAAGGGAACCAAGTTAGAGTCTGTTAGGGTCCTCAGTTAATTACTACTATGGTCCTCATCTAGAGACTGCTATGATTATCAGTTAGAGACTCCAAGGGACATCAGTTAGAAAAGGGATCTCAGTTAGAGACTGGTAGGGTGCTCAGAGACTCCAAGGGACCTTAGCGACTGTTATGGTCTCATATACCGACTCCAAGTGACCTTAGAAACTCTTACGGTCCTCAGATAGACTGCTAGGGACCTCAGAGTATCTTAGGGACCTCAATTAGAGGCTGCTATAATCCTAAGATAAAGACTGCTAGGGACCTTAGAGACTTCTAGGGACCTCAGCTAGAGACTGCTATTGTTCTTAGTTAGAAACTCCAAGGGAACCAAGGTTGAGTCTGCTATGGTCCTCATTTAGAGATTGCTATGGTCCCCAGTTAGAAATTCCAAATGACCTCATTAAGAAAATTAGAGATTCCAAGTGGCCTTAGAAATTCTTAAGGTCCTCAGGTAGACCTCAGAGACTCCTGGGGACCTCAGTAAAAGAATGCTGGGGACCTCAGAGACTCCTAGGGTTCTCAGTAAAACACTGCTAAGGACCTCTGAGACTCATAGGGATCTAGGGACTGCTTTGGTCCTCAGTTAGTGTTTACTAAGGTCCTCAAAGACTGCTAGGGTCCTCCATTAGAACCTCCTAGGGACCTTAGTTAGTGCCCACCAGGGACCTCAGTTTGAGACTGCCATCGTCCCCAGTTAGAACCTCCTAGTGGCTCTATTTAGTGCCTGCCAGGGACCTCGGTAAGAGACTGCTAGGGACCTCAGAGACTCCTAGGGATCTCAGTTAGAGACTGCTAGGGACCTCAGTGACTCCTAGAGACCTCCGAAAGAGACTTCTAGGGACCTCAGAGACTCCTAGGGATCTAGAGATTGCTTTGGTCCTCAGTTAGTTTACTAAGATCCTCAGAGACTGCTAGGGTCCTCCATTAAAACCTCCTAGGGACCCTAGTTAGTTCCCGCCAGGGACCTCAGTTAGAGACTGCCATTGCCCTCGGTTAGAACCTCCTAGTGACCCTAGTTAGTGCCTGCTAGGGACCTCAGTTAGAGTCTACTAGGATCCTCAGAGACTGCTATGGTCCTCAGTTAGAACCTCCTAGAGGCCTCATAACCTCATAGGAACCTCCTAGGGACCTCAGTTAGAGACTGCTATGGTCCTTATTTATAGATTCCAAGGGATCTTAGAAACTCTTAAGGTCCTCAGTTCGAGACTGCTTTGGTCCCCAGTTAGAATCTATTAGGATCCTCAGAGACTGCTATGGTTCTCAGTTAGAACCTTCTAGAGGCCTCAGAACCTCCTAGAGATCTCCGTTAGAGACTGCTATAATCCTTATTTAGAAGCTCTACAGGGATCTTAGAAACTCTTAAGGTCCTCAGTTAGAACCTCCTAGCGACCTTAGTGCCTGCCAGTGACCTCAGTCAGAGACTACCATGGCCTTCAGTTACAGGAACACGGGATGTACACTGAATTATATTGTTGGTTTTTTATTTTACACACTAATGTGACCACCAAGTGTTAGTGTTCTGTAGCCCCTCTGGGGGTCACTCTCCATTGTATTTCTCTGATCTCCATGTATTTGTATTGTCTCCTCTGATCTCCATGTACTTGTATCAGTTCTCCTCTGATCCCCATGTACTTGTATTGTCTCCTCTGATCCCCATGTACTTGTATTGTCTCCTCTGATCCCCATGTACTTGTATTGTCTCCTCTGATCCCTATGTACTTGTATTAGCTCTCCTCTGATCCCCATGTACTTGTATTGGCTCTCCTCTGATCCCCATGTACTTGTATTGGCTCTCTGATCCCCATGTACTTTTATTGGCTCTCCTCTGATCTCCATGTACTTGTATTGGCTCTCCTCCATCCCCATGTACTTGTATTAGCTCTCCTCTGATCTCCATGTACTTGTATTGGCTCTCCTCTGATCCCCATGTACTTGTATTGTCTCCTCTGATCCCCATGTACTTGTATTGTCTCCTCTGATCCCCATGTACTTGTATTGTCTCCTCTGATCCCTATGTACTTGTATTGGCTCTCCTCTGATCCCCATGTACTTGTATTGGCTCTCTGATCCCCATGTACTTGTATTGGCTCTCTGATCCCCATGTACTTTTATTGGCTCTCCTCTGATCTCCATGTACTTGTATTGGCTCTCCTCCATCCCCATGTACTTGTATTAGCTCTCCTCTGATCTCCATGTACTTGTATTGGCTCTCCTCTGATCCCCATGTACTTGTATTGTCTCCTCTGATCCCCATGTACTTGTATTGTCTCCTCTGATCCCCATGTACTTGTATTGTCTCCTCTGATCCCCATGTACTTGTATTGTCTTCTCTGATCCCCGTGTACTTGTATTAGCTCTCCTCTGATCCCCATGTACTTGTATTGGCTCTCCTCTGATCCCCATGTACTTGTATTGGCTCTCCTCTGATCCCCATGTACTTGTATTGGCTCTCCTCTGATCCCCATGTACTTGTATTAGCTCTCCTCTGATCCCTATGTACTTGTATTGTCTCCTCTGATCCCCATGTACTTGTATTGGCTCTCCTCTGATCCCCATGTACTTGTATTGGCTCTCCTCTGATCTCCATGTACTTGTATTGTCTCTCCTCTGATCCCCATGTACTTGTATTGTCTCCTCTGATCCCCATGTACTTGTATTGTCTCCTCTGATCCCCATGTACTTGTATTGTCTCCTCTGATCCCCATGTACTTGTATTGTCTCCTCTGATCCCCATGTACTTGTATTAGCTCTCCTCTGATCCCCACGTACTTGTATTGTCTCCTCTGATCCCCATGTACTTGTATTAGCTCTCCTCTGATCCCCATGTACTTGTATTAGCTCTCCTCTGATCCCCACGTACTTGTATTGTCTCCTCTGACCCCCATGTACTTGTATTAGCTCTCCTCTGATCCCCATGTACTTGTATTAGCTCTCCTCTGATCCCCACGTACTTGTATTGTCTCCTCTGATCCCCATGTACTTGTATTGTCTCCTCTGATCCCCATGTACTTGTATTAGCTCTCCTCTGATCCCCATGTACTTGTATTAGCTCTCCTCTGATCCCCATGTACTTGTATTAGCTCTCCTCTGACCCCCATGTACTTCTATTGTCTCTCCTCTGATCCCCATGTACTTGTATTGTCTCCTCTGATCCCCATGTACTTGTATTGTCTCCTCTGATCCCCATGTACTTGTATTGGCTCTCCTCTGATCCCCATGTACTTGTATTGGCTCTCCTCTGATCCCCATGTACTTGTATTGTCTCCTCTGATCCCCATGTACTTGTATTGGCTCTCCTCTGATCCCCATGTACTTGTATTGTCTCCTCTGATCCCCATGTACTTGTATTGGCTCTCCTCTGATCCCCATGTACTTGTATTGGCTCTCCTCTGATCCCCATGTACTTGTATTGGCTCTCCTCTGATCCCCATGTACTTGTATTGGCTCTCCTCTGATCCCCATGTACTTGTATTGGCTCTCCTCTGATCCCCATGTACTTGTATTGTCTCCTCTGATCCCCATGTACTTGTATTGTCTCCTCTGATCCCCATGTACTTGTATTGTCTCCTCTGATCCCCATGTACTTGTATTGGCTCTCCTCTGATCCCCATGTACTTGTATTGTCTCCTCTGATCCCCATGTATTTGTATTGGCTCTCCTCTGATCCCCATGTACTTGTATTGTCTCCTCTGATCCCCATGTACTTGTATTGGCTCTCCTCTGATCCCCATGTACTTGTATTGGCTCTCCTCTGATCCCCATGTACTTGTATTGTCTCCTCTGATCCCCATGTACTTGTATTGTCTCCTCTGATCCCCATGTACTTGTATTGTCTCCTCTGATCCCCATGTACTTGTATTGGCTCCTCCATCCCCATGTACTTGTATTAGCTCTCCTCTGATCCCCATGTACTTGTATTGGCTCTCCTCTGATCCCCATGTACTTGTACTGTCTCCTCTGATCCCCATGTACTTGTATTGTCTCCTCTGATCCCCATGTACTTGTATTGTCTCCTCTGATCCCCATGTACTTGTATTGTCTCCTCTGATCCCCATGTACTTGTATTGGCTCTCCTCTGATCCCCATGTACTTGTATTGTCTCCTCTGACCCCCATGTACTTGTATTAGCTCTCCTCTGACCCCCATGTACTTGTATTGTCTCCTCTGATCCCCATGTACTTGTACTGTCTCCTCTGATCCCCATGTACTTGTATTGTCTCCTCTGATCCCCATGTACTTGTATTGTCTCCTCTGATCCCCATGTACTTGTATTGTCTCCTCTGATCCCCATGTACTTGTATTGGCTCTCCTCTGATCCCCATGTACTTGTATTGTCTCCTCTGACCCCCATGTACTTGTATTAGCTCTCCTCTGACCCCCATGTACTTGTATTGTCTCCTCTGACCCCCATGTACTTGTATTAGATTTCCTCTGACCCCCATGTACTTGTATTAGCTCTCCCCTGATCCCCATGTACTTGTATTGTCTCCTCTGATCTCCATGTACTTGTATTAGTTCTCCTCTGATCCCCATGTAATTGTATTGGCTCTCCTCTGACCCCCATGTACTTGTATTAGCTCTCTTCTGATCCCCATGTACTTGTATTAGCTCTCCCCTGACCCCCATGTACTTGTATTGTCTCCTCTGATCCCCATGTACTTGTATTGGCTCCTCTGATCCCCATGTACTTGTATTGTCTCCTCCATCCCCCTCTTCACACTCTCTGCCCTAATTTAGTCATTAGAAAGTGTCACCAACGGCCAATGACAGGAGACCAGGAAAAACTACAACTCCCAGCATGCACCTGTGAGGCCTATAGCTAGGCAATTCCTCAAACCTGGACTACACTTCCCGGCATGCAGCGCGCACTGTTGTGACCGCGCCTGCGCGCTGGGCCAATGGTTGCCATGCGGCTTCCAACGGATGGTGCGGGGTCAACCAAGCTCGCTCAGCCTAGCCCCGGTGGCCCCGCCCTCCAGCAGGGGATTGGCGGAGGCGCGCCGGCGGCGGGTGTGATTGGCTGAGACGGCGGAGCTGCGTAGTTAGTGTGCGCTCAGGAGGAGTCGGATCAGCGCTTTTCTTTCTCCAGAAGATTCTCTGCGCCGATCCCCGAATCTCCGCCACCATGATGGGCCGCCCGGTACTCGTGCTCAGTGAGTGTCCGCCCTGTGGGGCCCCTGTACTGGGGGGAGGGGTGAGAAGGCCCAGACCGGGCTTGTCATGACTGGGCACCATGTATGTCATAGAGGAGGGGCCCCTGAGGGCCACAGTGACAGACAGGGAGGAGTGCGATCATTGTGGGCCCCTGAGGGCCACTGTCACTATAAAGAGGGGTGCAATAAATGGGGGTAGGTCGTTGTCAGAATGAATGGCCCCTAAGGGGGCAGGGGGTGGGGCTTATACATGAGGGGCCCCTTAGGGGGGCAGGGGGTGGGGCTTATACATGAGGGGCCCCTAAGGTGCAGGGGGTGGGGCTTATACATGAGGGGCCCCTAAGGTGCAGGGGGTGGGGCTTATACATGAGGGGCCCCTAAGGTGCAGGGGGTGGGGCTTATACATGAGGGGCGCCTAAGATGCAGGGGGTGGGGCTTATACATGAGGGGCCCCTAAGGTGCAGGGGGTGGGGCTTATACATGAGGGGCCCCTAAGGTGCAGGGGGTGGGGCTTATACATGAGGGGCCCCTAAGGTGCAGGGGGTGGGGCTTATACATGAGGGGCCCCTAAGGTGCAGGGGGTGGGGCTTATACATGAGGGGCCCCTAAGGTGCAGGGGGTGGGGCTTATACATGAGGGGCGCCTAAGATGCAGGGGGTGGGGCTTATACATGAGGGGCCCCTAAGGTGCAGGGGGTGGGGTTTAAACAAGAGGGGCCCCATACATGAAGGACCCATACATGAGGGGTCCCTAAGGGATAGGGGCTTATACACGAGGGGTCCCTGGGGGGGTGGGGTTTAAACAAGAGGGGCCCCTAGGGTGCAGGGGGTGGGGTTTAAACAAGAGGGGCCCCTAGGGTGCAGGGGGTGGGGTTTAAACAAGAGGGGCCCCTAGGGTGCAGGGGGTGGGGTTTAAACAAGAGGGGCCCCTAGGGTGCAGGGGGTGGGGTTTAAACAAGAGGGGCCCCTAGGGTGCAGGGGGTGGGGTTTAAACAAGAGGGGCCCCTGGGGGGGGGGCGCTTATACATGAAGGACCCATACATGAGGGGTCCCTAAGGGATAGGGGCTTATACATGAGGGACCCCTAAGGGGGTGGGGCTTATACATTAGGGGGGTGGGATTTACACATGACTGTCCCCTAAGGGGGTGGGGCTTATACATGAGGGGTCCTTAGACAGGGCAGGTAGGTGCCAACATAGTTGATGGGGCCCCTAAGAGCCACAGGAAAGGGGAAGTGGTAAAAATGTGGGGTCACTATCGCATTCAAGTGGTGGAATCATAAATGTGGGGCCACTATACACAGGACGGGGGGTGGCATCATAAATGAGGGGCCCCTGAGGGCCGAAGAAGGGGGGGGGGGGTGGTATAAATGCGGAGTCAATGTGGGGCTCCTGAGGGCCACATTACCGAGCAGGTTGAGCAGCATCATAATTGAGGGGTCCCTAAGGGGCAGGGGGGTGGGGACTTATACATGAGGGGCCCCTGGACAGGGCTGGTAGGTGCCAACATAGGTGAAGTCCGCTAAGGGCCACAGAAAAGGGGGAGGGTGGTATTAATGGGGGGGGGGGGGTCACTGTATCTCATTCAAGTGCTGGAATCATGAATGTGGGGCCCCTGAGGGCCACTATACACAGGAGGGGGGACGGCGACAACATCATAAGTGAGGGCTGCAGGGGTGGTGCAAATGGGGGGGGGTCAGTATCCAGTAATAGAAGGGGTGGAGTTATTAATGTGGGGCCCCTGTGTAGGGCGGGGGGGGGGTCCCTGAGGTCCTCAGTACAGGGATTGGTGTTATGAATGGGGCGCCCAGAATAAGGAACTACAAATTGCAAGGCTGGTAGTTACAATGACTCCCAGAGGCATGATGGGACTTGTAGTTCTGCAACACCTGGAGGGGCCCCCAGGTTGCCTACGCCTGGCTTAGGGCATGAGGTGCTCAACCTGGGGGCCCTTAAACTGTTGCAGAACTACAAGTCCCATCATGCCTCTGGGAGTCATTGTAACTGCCAGCCTTGCAATGCCTCATGGGAAATGTAGTTCTGAACCAGCTGGAGGAGCACAGGTTTGAGCATCCCTTCCCCCGGGGTGTCGGCTCCACCAGCCCCCCCCCCAAGGGTAGGAGTGGTCTGGAGACATTGATAGCGTCTCACTGACAGTCTCGTATTTCAGGTCAGAATGTAAGGAGGGAGTCCGGCAGGAAGGTCCAGACCGGGAACATCAATGCGGCCAAGGTAATCTTCTCTCTGTGTTGTCCACCGTCCAATCACTGCTCACCGTACGTGTCCTGACTGTGTGTGTCCTCCACAGACCATCGCCGACGTCATCCGCACCTGCCTGGGGCCCCGCGCCATGATGAAGGTAAGGGCCACATGTCTGGAGGGAGATCTCTGCTTGGGCCGGGCTCACCATCATCTTCTTTATCAGGTAATGATGTCTTTGTATCTCCTTTCAGATGTTGTTGGACCCGATGGGCGGGATTGTGATGACCAATGATGGGAACGCCATCCTCCGAGAGGTCAGTCTATAGACACGTCACACACAACACAACACAACGCCGCCTTTGTTTTCTCTTCAACCTTCTTCTCTACCCAATCCGGCATTCCTCCCCTACATGGAGAAACACCATTCTTGTGTTAGAAAATCACTTCCCACCCCTAAACATCATATATCATTTTCTAAGCAGAGACCTTGTAGAATAAAATGATGGGTGTTACAATTTTTATGTCACACAGTATTTACGTAGTGTTTTTTTTTGTTTGTTTTTTTTAACTCCAAATCTTTTGGGGAAAAATACACTTTAAATAATTATGAATTTTAGTACACACACGCTTTTATCCTTCATTCCTTTCCTTCCTTCCGTTCCCTCTCCTCCGTTCCCTCTTCTCCGTTCCCTCTCTTCCGTTCCCTCTCTTCCGTCCCCTCTCCTCCGTCCCCTCTCCTCCGTCCCCTCTCCTCCGTCCCCTCTCCTCCGTTCCCTCTCCTCCGTTCCCTCTCCTCCGTTCCCTCTCCTCCGTTCCCTCTCTTCCGTTCCCTCTCTTCCGTTCCCTCTCCTCCGTTCCCTCTCCTCCGTTCCCTCTCCTCCGTTCCCTCTCCTCCGTTCCCTCTCCTCCGTTCCCTCTCCTCCGTTCCCTCTCCTCCGTTCCCTCTCCTCCGTTCCCTCTCCTCCGTTCCCTCTCCTCCGTTCCCTCTCCTCCGTTCCCTCTCCTCCGTTCCCTCTCCTCCGTTCCCTCTCCTCCGTTCCCTCTCCTCCGTTCCCTCTCCTCCGTTCCCTCTCCTCCGTTCCCTCTCCTCCGTTCCCTCTCTTCCGTTCCCTCTCTTCCGTTCCCTCTCCTCCGTTCCCTCTCCTCCGTTCCCTTCATTCCTTCCCTTCATTCCTTCCCTTCCCCCCCCTTTTTCCCTTCATTCCTTCCCTTCCCCCCCCTTTTTCCCTTCATTCCTTCCCTTCCCCCCCCTTTTTCCCTTCATTCCTTCCCTTCCCCCCCCTTCTTCCCTTCATTCCTTCCCGTCCCCCCCCTTTTTCCCTTCATTCCTTCCCTTCCCCCCCCCCTTTTTCCCTTCATTCCTTCCCTTCCCCCCCCCTTTTTCCCTTCATTCCTTCCCTTCCCCCCCCTTTTTCCCTTCATTCCTTCCCTTCCCCCCCCCCTTTTTCCCTTCATTCCTTCCCTTCCCCCCCCCTTTTTCCCTTCATTCCTTCCTCTGCTTGTAAAAGTGATCCAGGGGCTATTTAGCTGCAAGGATTGCTTTTACATAAGTGCATGGCTGGCAATTTTCAAAAAATTACTGGGCTGATGTGTGTAGCTGCAGGTATCATCCCAGATTTAACCCCTGAAAGTCCCGGACGTCCTACAGGCAGGAATTTGTTAACCATTTGTATAGTAAAGTACGTTTTTCAGTGGCT
This sequence comes from Lithobates clamitans, assembly GCA_037952925.1. Taxonomy (NCBI): domain Eukaryota; kingdom Metazoa; phylum Chordata; class Amphibia; order Anura; family Ranidae; genus Lithobates; species Lithobates clamitans. The sequence continues at coordinate 2,656 of JBBGZY010002775.1, read as the reverse complement.
AATCAGTTGCCCTTTATTTAGGGTGAGGTTCCCCCCCCTTTCACTCCCCCCTCCTCTATCACACATGTCCTCATATAAGAAGGTTCCTTCTTTTCTCTCTCCATTGTAGATCCAGGTGCAGCACCCCGCCGCCAAATCCATGATCGAGATCAGCCGTACCCAGGATGAGGAGGTGGGAGACGGGACCACGTCTGTCATCATTCTGGGTGAGGAGAACCAACACCCCAACTACGAGGATACAGGGCGGGGGGGGGGCATGGGGTACCGGGGGGAGTGAGATGGCAGGGGGTGATAAATACACAGTGGGGACGGAAAGTATTCAGACCCCCTTACATTTGTCACTCTTTGTTATATTGCAGCAATTTGCTAAAATCATTTAAGTTCATTTTTTTCCTCATTAATGTACACACAGCACCCCATATTGTACACACAGCTCCCCATATTGTACACACAGCACCTCATATTGTACACACAGCACCCCATATTGTACACACAGCCCCCCATATTGTACACACAGCCCCCCATATTGTACACACAGCCCCCCATATTGTACACACAGCCCCCCATATTGTACACACAGCTCCCCATATTGTACACACAGCTCCCCATATTGTACACACAGCTCCCCATATTGTACACACAGCACCCCATATTGTACACACAGCCCCTCATATTGTACACATAGCCCCCCATATTGTACACACAACCCCCCATATTGTACACACAGCCCCCCATATTGTACACACAGCCCCCCATATTGTACACACAGCCCCCCATATTGTACACACAGCCCCCCATATCGACAGAAAAACACAGAATTGTTGATATTTTTGCAGATTTATTAAAAAAGAAAAACTGAAATATCACATGGTCCTAAGTATTCAGACCCTTTGCTGTGACACTCATATATATAACTCAGGTGCTGTCCATTTCTTCTGATCATCCTTGAGATGGTTCTACACCTTCATTTGAGTCCAGCTGTGTTTGATTATACTGATTGGACTTGATTAGGAAAGCCACACACCTGTCTATAGAAGACCTTACAGCTCACAGTGCATGTCAGAGCAAATGAGAATCATGAGGTCAAAGGAACTGCCTGAAGAGCTCAGAGACAGAATTGTGGCAAGGCACAGATCTGGCCAAGGTTACAAAAACATTTCTGCCGCACTTAAGGTTCCTAAGAGCACAGTGGCCTCCATAATCCTTAAATGGAAGATGTTTGGGACGACCAGAACCCTTCCTAGAGCTGGCCGTCCGGCCAAACTGAGCTATCGGGGGAGAAGAGCCCAAAGATCACTGTGGCTGAGCTCGAGGGATGCAGTCAGGAGATGGGAGAAAGTTTGTAAAAAGTCAACCATCACTGCAGCCCTCCACCAGTCGGGGCTTTATGGCAGAGTGAAGCCTCTCCTCAGTGCAAGACATATGAAAGCCCGCATGGAGTTTGCTAAAAAACACCTGAAGGACTCCAAGATGTTGAGAAATAAGATTCTCTGGTCTGATGAGCCCAAGATAGAACTTTTTGGCCTTAATTCTAAGCGGTATGTGTGGAGAAAACCAGGCACTGCTCATCACCTGTCCAATACAGTCCCAACAGTGAAGCATGGTGGTGGCAGCATCATGCTGTGGGGGTGTTTTTCAGCTGCAGGGACAGGACGACTGGTTGCAATCGAGGGAAAGATGAATGCGGCCAAGTACAGGGATATCCTGGACGAAAACCTTCTCCAGAGTGCTCAGGACCTCAGACTGGGCAGAAGGTTTACCTTCCAACAACACAATGACCCTAAGCACACAGCTAAAATAACGAAGAAGTGGCTTCACAACAACTCCGTGACTGTTCTTGAATGGCCCAGCCAGAGCCCTGACTTAAACCCAATTGAGCATCTCTGGAGAGACCTAAAAATGGCCGTCCACCAACGTTTACCATCCAACCTGACAGAACTGGAGAGGATCTGCAAGGAGGAATGGCAGAGGATCCCCAAATCCAGGTGTGAAAAACTTGTTGTATCTTTCCCAAAAAGACTCATCAAAAGGGGCTTCTACTAAATACTCAGCAAAGGGTCTGAATACTTAGGAGCATGTGATATTTCAGTTTTTCTTTTTCAGTGTGTGTGTGTGTATGTGTGTGTGTGTGTGTGTGTATATATATATATATATATATATATTTTGAGCCTGTGCTCTGTCTTTGCAGCTGGAGAGATGTTGTCTGTCGCTGAGCAGTTCCTGGAGCAGCAGATGCACCCGACTGTTATTATCAGCGCTTACCGCAAGGCCCTGGATGACATGATCAGCACTCTGAAGGAGCTCAGGTACCCCCCAGAGGAACACCCTCCTCTTACCATGTATTTTGGGGTTTTTTATTTCTTTTCTCCTGTTTGTAGAGACACCCAGTGTGTCACATTTATTAGTGTCCCACCCCCCATCTCTCCCCAGTGTGTCACATTTATTAGTGTCCCACCCCCCATCTCTCCCCAGTGTGTCACATTTATTAGTGTCCCACCCCCATCTCTCCCCAGTGTGTCACATTTATTAGTGTCCCACCCCCCATCTCTCCCCAGTGTGTCACATTTATTAGTGTCCCACCCCCCCATCTCTCCCCAGTGTGTCACATTTATTAGTGTCCCACCCCCCCATCTCTCCCCAGTGTGTCACATTTATT